>UCOK01018260.1:0-28171 GCA_900474325.1 Synergus umbraculus | reverse complement strand
TGTCATAATTCCCATCTGACCGAAATCCCAAGTGATAAAAATTTCATTTGTCCTAAAATGGCGTCCGACAATTTGAGTGGCTGGTTTGAATTTCGCGGTATTATTCAGCCAATCAAATTGTCGGACGCCATTTTAGGACAAATGAAATTTTTATCACTTGGGATTTCGGTCAGATGGGAATTATGACATGTGGTGTTTTGGTAAAATGAATTTTAGGTTAGATGCTCATTCGAAAAAATAAAAATTATGACAAATGGAATTTCGGATAAATAGAAATTAGACTAAATAAAAATTAGAATTAATAAAAATTATGTTCAGTGGCTTTTAGGTGACTTAATTTTAGGTGAAATGAAATTTATGTCAATTGAAATTTGGGGAATATTCATGCGCCTCATAAATCTTACCTAATCTTTTCGAGTAAATTAAATATATTTTGTATAATAATCAGTTAAAATCTATAATTTACAATTATTCCAGTTTGTAAAAAAAAGTCAAGGTATGTACAAAAGGTAATAATATCTAAACATTCAGTTGTGTATGATAACTATAAAGTACAATCTAATAATCTAACGATAAATCTTATCAAGATCAAAAACTTTCGCCACCACTTTTCCTTCTTCGCCTCCTCCCCAAAAGCAAAATTTCCTGAATTTCCTCGAGACTCTTCCCCCTTGTTTCCGGCGCCAGATAAAAAACAGTTCCCGTCCCAATGACACAGCAAAGCGCAAAAAGAAAAAAAATACCAGAAATACCAACAGCTTTCAAAACGACTCGAAATTGCAATTTCACCAAAAAAGCTGCGATATCATAGACGATATTTGTCAAAGTTACTCCCACACCTGCGACATCAGGTGAAAATAATTCTCCTGAATAAATGTACGCCATACTTCCAATTCCAACATTTCCCACCATTTCGTAAATCGTTATTCCACAGAGAGGAATCCAGCTAAAGGAAGAGACGTCCATCTTCAAGTTATACTTCATTAAAAAAAAAATGCAGACAATTCCTTGAAGTATGGTGGCTAAAATTCCACAACTGAGGAATAAAGTTCTCCTGTCAACTCTTTCAATAATTTGCGTGGAAAAGACTAAAGAGATGATTTTCATGCTCGCCATCACTAAGGTTGCATATTGAGCTGATAACGACGAATCACTGTAATCAAAAATTTCCTGCGTGAAAGCCACGACAGCTGCATGCCCAGAAAGAACCTCTGTTATGTAAATTAAGCTGACAATTATTAAAGCTTTTCGATTGCTTTTGCTAGTGAACAATTTTTTTAATATTCCTAAATAGGTGAGAGGCTCCGAGATTAATTTTACTTCGAGTTTTTCTTCAGATTCTTCTAGATTCGAGTTGACAATCAGCTTCATCTCAAATTCCTTCTGCTTCTTTATTTTCTTCTCTTCTGATATCTTCTTCCCCTCCATTTCCAGAAAATATGAAGAGTCCGGCATGAAGGAAAATGTGGCGACAAAAATGAGAGGTAAAAGAAGAAGAACGAGGTTCATTTTATTGTATGGAAGGTAAGCTCCGAGTAACAAGGCAAAAAAGACGCCGATATTGAGTGAAAGCTTAACAATGGCAAGAAATATGCCTCGGGTATTTTGGTCGCCGATTTCGCCGAGGTAAAGAACTGCTGCACATAATCCGGCGCCATATCCAATTCCAATTATTGCCCGTGATATGAAGAGGAGGAGCCAATTTTTCGCGAAAATTATTAAAATGCAGGCTGTTATTTGGGGGATGGACACTATGAGCAATGTTCTTTTCCTTCCTATTTTGTCTACAATTAGAGCGTTGAATATATAGCCGAGAACCATTCCCACATTGACGATTGATGCGATCCAGGAAGCTTGACTTTCGGAAACCGGAAACTCGGATTTCGCGCTGGTTAGGTAAGGGAGAGAGGGGGAAGTCCATGAGGTGGTGCAACCATATCCAATCACAGCGAGGGAGGCTAAGAAAGAAAATTACGAAGATTTATAAAAGATTAATAAAGATTTTAAGGGCATGTCAGGCTTACCCGATCCCTACCTTACCGACATTTTTTTGTCTGCAACGTTACGTCTACATTTATTGAGATATCAAATTGAAAATTTGTAAAATTGATGCTAAAGCATTAAGGTACGTTTATCTGGTCCTAAATATTGACATTTATAAAAAAAAATTTTTTTAAGGGCATGCTCTGCCCCGTGGTTTGTGAAAATTTTTTTTTCGAAGTCACCACAGCCAAACGAAATTATATATCGCTTTCAAACTTTGGGATATGGGAAATGAGACACTAAATTGCGTTTTAAAATTTAATTTGAGTAGTAATTTAAAAAAAAAATCCGATCCCTACCTTACCGACTTAGCTTTTTTTTCAAAATTACTACTCAAATTAAATTTTAAAACGCAATTTAGTGTCTCATTTCCCATATCTCAAAGTTTAAAAGCGATATATCATTTCGTTTGGCCGTGGTGACTTCGAAAAAAAATTTTCACAAACCACGGGGAGAGCATGCCCTTAAACAAAATTTTTTTTATTTTTACAAAAATTTAAGACCAGATAAACGTACCTTAATGCTTTAGCATCAATTTTAGAAATTTTCAATTTGATATCTCAATAAATGTAGACGTAACGTTGCAGACAAAAAAATGTCGGTAAGGTAGGAATCGGGTAAGTCAGACATGGCCTTAAGAACATTTTCTTACAAGCATTGCAGATTCACAAGGTGGCCACAAAATTCTATTTTTTCATTTTTCTGACTTTTATTCTCTGACTTTCAGACAAATTTCCCTGACATATAAAAGTATCAAAATGCGAAAAAATCTTTCAAAAAATTCGTATAATATCACATTTTAAATCTTTTGAAATTTAAAATTACTTCACACTACTTGAAATTCGTAAAAATCTCTCAAATTTTTGATAATAAGAACGAACGCGCCCGAATTTTTGTTCTTTTTCAATATTATATAATTTATTATATTTTATTTCTCTAATCTGTTAAAATCTATGTTAAACTTCGTGAAGATCTCCAAAAATTCACAGAAACCTTTAAAAACCTGTGAAATCGCTTAAAATTCATGAAAATCTCTTAAAATTTTCAGAAACTTCTTGAGATTCTTTTAAATTCAATGATAACAATTCAAATCCCTTTTATATCCTTTAAAATTCATTAAAAGTATTAGAAATATCTTAATATTTCATGAAACCCTTAAAAATTCGAGAAAAATTTTCAAATTCATAAATTTTTTGAGATCCACGTTAAAAGTTATGAAAATCTCTAAAAATTTCTAGAAACCTTTTGAAATTCCATGACAAACTTTAAAATCTCTTAAAATTCCCATAAAATGAAAAATTCTTGAAATTTTACGGTAACATTTAAAATCTCTTTATATCTTTTATATCCCTTAAAAATATTACATAGAAATCTTATCAAATTCCATGAAATCCTTTAAAATTCTCACAAAATGATTTAAATATCAGAAAAATCTCGAAATCACTTAAAATTATTAGAAATCCCATAAAATTCCTTGAAATTTCAGGATAATATTTCAAATTCCTTAAAACTTCATAAAACTCTTAGAAAGCTTTTAAAAAATATCTTAAAATTTCACGAAATATCCTACAATTCCATACAATTCTACAAAATCGTTTTAATATCCTCCAAATCTCTTGAATTTCGTAAATATCACTTTAAAATCGTTAAAAATGCACATAAAACCTTCAAAATTATTAATCTCTTGAAATCGATGTTAAAATTAGTAAAAATCTCTAAAAATTTCTAGCAACCTCTTGAAACTCCTTCACATTTAAAATTCCTTAAAATTATTAGATATCTTATCAAATCCTTTAAAATTTCACAAAATCTTTTAAAATAAAAATTTGTAAATTTGAATTAAAATTTTTAATTCTTTCAAACCCCTTGAAACTTCTTCAAACCATTTTAAATTCCTCAAAATTTCATAAAAACTTTAAAAATCGCTTAAGTTCATCGAAATCTGTAAAAAAAATTTAAAAATCCTCATAATTTAAAAATATTTAGAATCCCTTAAAATTCTTAAAAATTTTTTTAAATTCCATGAAATCCTTTAAAATTTTACAAAATCCTTTAAAAATCAAAAAAATCTCTCGAAATACTTTTATGTAAATTATTAGAAATTTCATAAAATTCCATAAAATCCATAAAAATTCCATAATATCTTTTAAAAATCGAAAATTTTTTTGAAAATCCTAGATTTTTAAAAATTTTCACTAAATGATTTAAAAGTCCTCAAAATCATTTCAAATCCTTTAAAATCTTTTCAAATTCCTAAAAATCTCTTAAAATTTCCTACAAGCTTTCAAAATTCCACAAAATATCTCTTACAATGCGTTAAGATCTCTTAAAATTATTGGAAACTTATTGAAATCCCTTAAAATTCTTTATAATTCTACGAAAAACTTTTAAATCACAGTTAAAAAATAAACATTTCTTAAAATTCTTTACACTTCCACGAGTATATTTTATAATCCCTTAAAATTACTTTAAAAAATCAAAATTTCTTTAAATTCTCACAAGCTTTTTAAAATCCTTTGAAATTTCTGAAGGAACTTTGGAATTTCTTAAAATTCTTCGAATTCCCTAAACATTCTTAAAAATCTCTTAAAACTTCATGAAGTCCTTTAAAATTCCACTAAATCTTTTAAATATTATGCAAATCTCTTCTAATCTCTTTAAATTCCCTTCAAGTTTTAATTCCCTAAATTCTTACAAATTTCATAAAATTCTTTATATTACCCACGAAAACTTTTAAATTCCTTAAAATACATAAAAATATGTAAAAAATCTTTTAAAATTTTTGAAAACTTTTCAAAACTCCCTAAAATTTGACAAAATCTTTAAAAACACAAAAATCTCATAAATTCTTTTAAAATTCCATGAGGAACATTAAAATCCCCTTAAATTCTTTAAACTCACTTTAAAATAATCAAAATTTGTTTAAATTTTTACAATCCTTTTAAATTCCACGAGAATATTTATAATTCCTTAAAATTGTCGCGAAGCGAAATTTAAATTATATAAGTGCTGCCATCTGTTCGTCTGCTTGGAAATTTGAATTAATGAAACAGAATGAAATATGTAATTTGATCGTCAGACGTGTAAGAGACCTTACCTGTGAAAGTTGTAATTTCTAAAAGAAGTTTAAAATTCCTTAAAATTCTTCGAATTCCTTAAACTTTCCTTAAAATCTCTTAAAACTTTATGAAGTCTTTTAAAATTCCACTAAATCTTTTAAATCTTATACAAATCTCTTCTAATCCCTTTAAATTCCTAGAAACTTTTAAAAATTTTTTTAAATTATTGAAAATCTCTTGAAATCATTAGAAACCCAAAGAATCTCAAAGAAAGCCTGGAAATTCTTTATAATCCTTTGAAATCCATAGAAAGTTTCTAAAATCTGTTTAATAAACTATAAAATCTATATACACAATAGGACAAAAATAACATATTTAGCATTTTTTTTTCCTAACATTTCACTGACTTTCCTGAAATATGGCCACTCTGATTCGCAAAAAAAAAACTCACCACTCATTGCACCAAAATATTGCAAAAGCCGATGTTTCCTTCCGTTCCTCATCTTTTTATTATTTCCCTTTTTCACTAATGTCAATGTTTAACAAGCCTGATTGATCCCGAATTATTAAATCCAGTTTTAATTGTAATTATTTAACTTTCATAATAATTTTTTTCTAGAATAAATTTCAGTATTCTGTTTTGAGTCTGTCGCCTCTGAATTTGGTTCACACACTGAACAAATGTAACAAGATTGTGGAGTAAACCTAAAAAGTATACAAACATGATAACTTCTTTGTTTACTTTCATATTTAGTATCATAAATAATTTCACAAATTTTTGATAAGAATTTCCAATTATTTCATCATGTTTCTTTTTTATTTTTCACCTTTCTTGAGATCTGTATCAATACAAAAAAAAATATATTTCCTTCCCGAGAAAAACTGGAGAGCTTTTGAGTTAGTATTTATTCAATTCACGAAATTGTAGCCCGTCTTCATTATTATTATATATTCATGCTTTAAAACACTTGAAACAATAAAATAATATGGACAAGGAAAAGATAGAAATAGAACATTACAAAATCATCATTTCAATATTCTTTAATCCTTTTCAAAAACAAATACAAAACTATTTTCTTCTAAACTTTGTCAACTTTTAAACCTTTAACGTTTTTCCACCTCGCAACAAATTTTCAATCTCCTCACTACTCTTTCCCTTAGTTTCCGGTGAGATCCAGTAAGTTACGCCAGATAAAATAATGCAAAAAATTGCAAATCCCAAAAATAATGTGTAAATACCAACAGCATCAATTACCATTTGGAAATTGAACTTAATAAAAAAAGTGATACTCTCATAAGCAATATTGGTACAAGTAACCCCAGCCCCTTTAACATCATTTGAAAAAAGTTCCCCCTGATAAACAAAGTACAAACTACTATATCCAACACTTCCTATGACTTCGTACATTGAGACACCAAAAAGGGGCAACCACGATATAGAAGAAACACCAACATTTAGATACAACTTCAGTAAAAAAAATAAACCGACAAGTCCTTGAGACAAACCAGCCAATATTCCAGTTGAAAGAAACAAAACTCTTCTGCCGAATCTTTCAACAACCAAAGTGGAGATCAAAGAAGCCCCTATTTTCAAAGCTGCCAAAACTAAAGATGCATACTCAGCTTTTAGGGAAGCACCACTATATTCAAAAATCTCCTGTGAATAGGAAACAATCGCCATGTGACCTGAAAATATATCTGTCAAAGAAGCAACTATGATTATCAAAAGAGCCTTTCGATTGTTTTTGAGGACAAAAAGCCTCCACCAAATACTTCTTTGTTGTTTATCATCTTTAGCATCTTCAGTCTTATTGTTCAAGAGGGTTGCATTTTCTTCCAATGTATCACGTTTACTATAAGCTATTGTTCCTTTAAAATCTTCCTTAGCATTTTCCGCACCTTCTATTTCTTTTAAAACACCTAATTTATCCTCATTTAGATGGTTTTCGTTTAAGAAATCAATTGTGCTTTCTTGAACAATATCCACAGTGGTTTTGTTTACAACTACTAATGTATTTTCTTTAAAAAGAAGGACTGTTGTTTCTTTTAGACCATCCAACCTGTTTTCCTTTGTAACGTCTATTTTGTTTTCTTCTAGATGTTCCACTGTGTTTTCCTTTAGTACAAGTTCAACATCACCATCTTCCATAATTTCTTCTAGATCAAATTGATCACTGTCTGGCATATAGGAAAATGAGATAAGGAAGATGATAGGTATTCCCAAAAGAGTCAGATTCATAACATTGTAAGATAGAAAGGCTCCAAACAACATGGTGATAAAGAAACCAGTGTTGATTGACAGTTTTATGAAGGTAAGAAATATGCCTCTAGTGTTTTCATCTCCAATTCTTCCTAGGTATACAGCAGTCGCACATAATCCACTACCATATCCAATTCCTCCAATAATTCTTGAGAAGCATAGGATGTACCAATTCCTCCCAAGATAAATTAGAAGCCAGGATAAAACTTGAGGTATAACAAGATATAGAAGTGTCCTTTTTGAACCCAGCCTGTCGATTAAAAAAGGGTTTAGAAGGAATCCTGTAATTGTTCCACAGCCACTGAGGGATGCTATCCAGGCTCCCTGAATGGCTGATACTGGAAACTCTGATGCTGGACTTTTCAAATGTGGAAGTGCTGGAGATGTCCATGAAATAATTGTTCCAAATCCGATTGTTGTGATACATGCTGTGAAGAAATTATTTTTTTAGCATTTCTTAATATTTTATTCGCAAAAAAAAACAGAAAGTTTTCGTATTGTGTGTTTGCTGCTTGTTATGCTTATGCTTTGTGTTGTTTGCTGTTTGGTGATCACTATTTACTGTTTACTGTTTGTTGTTTCTTTTCTTCTTCGCTGTTTGCTGTTTTTTTTTTTTGACTATTTATAGTTCATTGTTTGTTGTATATTGTTCGTCTCCTCAAATTTATAGCTGCTTATCAATAAATAATAATTAATTTCTTTAGAGTTAGAAAATTTTTCGAACCACCTAAAGAATAAATATTTCTTGAAAAATGAAATTTACTCACCACTGATAGCAGCTGCATATTTCAAACACAAACTCCTTTTCCGTATATGCTTCCCATGTTTATCCGTACGACCAATTTTGCTTTTTTTACCGTCGTTATCCAAACGTGAACATCCCTCCATTGTTTTTGTTTATGTATTTATCTCTTTTTATTATCTTTACTGCAATTACTATAATTATAATCCTCTACCGAGGGTTGATAACTTATGAAGAGAATATTGAGTCAGTTCATCATCATGAGCCGGTTGAACTGGTTTTACATATTTTTAAAGTCACATTTCCAGATCGTATCTGTTCTTTGTTATTTTTTGTTGTTTATTATTTACTCTGCGTTCAAGTTTATCACACAACTTATTTAACGAGAATGTCAATAATTCTGAGTTTTCTGGTGCATCTTATCACCAGCCTGATTAGAATCTATGATATCTATTTTTACATTTTCATCAAATGAGAAGGTATTGTTTCCTTTTCAGAATCGGGTGTCAGATAAACATATGAATGATTAATTAGATTTAGTTTACAGTCAACTGCATTCTAGTTTTGCACCAAAGAAACCAATTAGAATCAGAAACTCAGAGAGTCAGTTGGATATCAACTAGAAAATCATCAACAACAATTAGAATATCGAAACTCTAACTCCGGGCCAAACACATAGATCTGGGTAAAATGGTTCTCAAAAATGTGTTTAAAATGTAAAATGCAAAAAAAGGTTTACAAAATCTATTTAAAATGGAAAATATAAAATGGTTTTCTATTTTCTATTAAAAATGCAAAATGCAAAATGTATATTTAAAATAGGTTAGTAAAAAATGCAAAATTAATTTTTATTATTTTTAATAATTTGTTTAATTTCATTTCCAAAGTCAATTATACATTATAATTATGTAAAATTTTCGTAGTTCTAAATATCAAATTTTTATTTCTTTTACACAGCTAACTTTTTTGCTTTGCTCTCATAATTTTATTGTAAATTATTTCATAAACGAATTTTTGTTATACATTTTTGTCACTTTTGTTAAAAAATACACTCGACGTTCCCAATTGTAAGGAATTCCTTTTTTCTATAGTGACATCAATTGCGCATGCGTATTGCATATTAAATACTATTTTTAGTATTTTAAACTGCGCGCGAATAGCAGCCAATCAGATGCCGAACGCAACGCATGAGCAGTGGTATCAACTGGTTATTGCGAGTTGCGCTCTTTACTATTGAGAACGGAACTCCTTTACTATTGGGAACGACAGTGTAATTACATATTTTCTTCAAAAAACGAATATTTTGGTTCTTTTCGACGTACAGAATCTGAATTTATACATTAAAGCAGAAACCCCCTGGAATTTTTTTTTTTGTTGACCTGTAATTATCTAACTTATTCAGGAAAGAACCAAAATAAATAAAAAATGGTGTTTTACGTGGAAAATAGGTTGAAAATCTAAGATGGAAAACGCAAATTGGGTTTCTTCTTTATATTTAAAATACAAAATATAAAATGTTATTTTAGATTTCAAATACCTATATTTGAACAGAATTCATTTCAAATAGTTACCCAGCTCTGCAAACACAATACTTAATCTTTTCAAGTGTTCAAGAAAACTCTTCCAAGGTCAGTGATGTGACTCCGCTGAACTTCATGATAATAATAGTACCAGTGACCTAGTTCAATGACATCAATCGAATTGTAAACTTTATTTTTAAGAAAAAAATATTGTCATTATATTAAATTCATGTGTATAATTATGATAGGTAATTGATATTTATCCTCATCCCTGTTATAAAACCCTGTTAGAATCAGAAAATCAAAGATTCAGATACAAATCAACAAGAAAATCATTAGATCATCGAAACTCTAACTCCGGACCAAACATTTTGCACAATATGTAGTCAATGTTCAAGTGTTCAAGAAAACTCTTCCAAAGACCACACTCAGAAAAAAAATTTGTTTGAATAAAATAAACGTATATTTGCCTCAGAGGTAAATAAAAAATATCTTTGAATTAAATAAAATTTATTTGATTCAAAGATATTTTTCTTTGAATCAAAAAAATAAAAAAAAATACGTTTATTTGATTCAAACAAACTATTTTTCTGGATGCAGTGACGAGACTCCGCTGACCTTCATAATAATAATAGTACCAATGACCTAATTCAATGACATTAGTCGAATTTTGTAAACTTTATTTTTAAGAGACAAATATTGTCATTATATTGAATTCATGTGTATAATTATGATAGTTAATTGATAGTTACCCTCATCCCGGTTATAAAACCCTGTTAGAATCAGACTCAAAGAGTCAGATACACATCATCAAGAAAATCATTAGATCATCGAAACTCTAACTCCGGATCAAACACAATATGTATTCAATTTTCAAGTGTTCAAGAAAACTCTTCCAAGTTCAGTGATGTGACTCCGCTGACCTTCATAATAATAATAGTACCAATGACCTAATTCAATGACATTAGTCGAATTTTGTAAACTTTATTTCTAAATAACAAATATTGTCACATTGAATTCATGTGTATAATTATGATAGGTAGTTGATAGTTATCCTGATGCTTGTAATAAAATCCTGTTGTAAATGTATATGTGAGTCTTACAATTATGAATCATAATTCTTTTTAACAATTGTTCAAAGTTCCCATAAAAATTTGTCATCACCCATTCTCTTCAATCGACCTTCGAGAAAAATCTTAACAAGATTGGAATAAATTTTCATAGACTATTATTCCACTTTCCCAGACCCGAACGTGCCAAGATGGACCTTATTAAAATTTAAAATAAACACCACTAGCCCGTGACGTATCCAACAAAAACTCATTTAACGAGTAGTCAGGAGTTCTGAATCAGCTACTGACCAAAGAACGCAGAAGCAGACTTTCATCCAGTGAAACCAAGTGAAACAGTTAAACAGTGTCATGGTTGGTTCGATCTCTCGTCGATAGGAGACGTACAAATTTACTTCTAAAATCATCACGTGGAAAAATCTGTTTAAAAAATGTGTAAATAAATTATTAAACTAATTAAATTATTTAAAAAAATGTATTTTTGTTTTAAATTTATTCATAAATAAATTAAAACTTGTGAAATGTGTAGTGGCATTGAAAAATAAAACTTTGATGATCTACACAGCCCATAAAATCCTTTGTTTTATAAAAAGGGATTAAAAAACGATTTTGTGAATGGATTTACGGTTGTCGACAATTGGAATACCAACTGAAAGTGAAGAATTAAAATTTCGGGAAAAGTGAAATGAAAATACACTAAAATAATAGAAAAAAAATCATAATAAAGTGAAAAAAGGTAATATATATATAAATAAAGACAATTGTTTAAAATTTATAAAAGATGTCTTGTAATACAAAAAATGAGGCGGAGAACGACCTGATTCTTTATATGGATGAATTCTCTGACAACAATAAGAATAAAAACCACCGGACTCACAAAAACTCGGAACGTCTCTTGGAAACCGACAATACAGGCAATCCGAAGCCCACCTACGGCCCTGAGATCGATGACCTTGAACCGGATGAGAAGCCTCTCGATGTTGAATCCGATGACAAAGGCATTGATGACGGGTTTTTGCCCGAAAGACCGAAAAACAAACCCCCTGGAAATTTCCCTAAAATCCCTAGAATTCCACGACCAACGGATCCGGAATTTCCATCTGAATTTGCGGTAATTTAATTTTTAAATCTTCTGTTATTTAGTCCCTAAAATACTCTATTCTGGTACTAAAAATATTAACACTTTGATTTTTTATTCTTTCTCTATCAGACAACAAGAATAAAATTTAAATTATTTGAATTTTCCGCGTTTTAAGCGTTTCAGCCAATCAGAAGATAGCTGTTATTTATTTATTTATTTACACAAATTTCTAAATATGTAGTTTAAAAAGAAAATAATTTTGAGATAGGAATCGAATCCTTCCTCAAAGTTAGTTCAAAAATTGATAAAATAAATAAAAGGTTTATATTAAATACAAAATATAGCTGGACATTTTTATCATGTTTTTATGTACCGTTTAATTTTAAATTTCAAATTAAATCCCGCGCATGCGCGTTACGTTTGTATTGAACTGACTGAACCGATTGAACTTGAATCAGAAATGTCACGTAACCAGGTTAGTTTCTAAATCAATTAATTTCAATTAAGTTATCTTTAATAAGGGGTAATTAAAATCTCTTAAATTATATTTAATTTCAATAATTAATTACATTGTATTTAAATATTTATGTGTAAACACATTTACTTTTAATATTCTTTATTATATAAATAATATCTAAGTATATATAATATACAATAATATATAGGGTATATAATATATTATATTAAAGATATTTTATTCTGAAAATTTATTTCTCATTATCTGGTGAGCTCAAAAAAACTTCATTTGTTGGATCCAGTTCTTGGATCCAACAATCCTAATTTTAAATATACAAATATATAGCTATATATTAAAATTATATCCATTGAAAAATAATTAGTTTATTAAAAAATAAAAATAAAATATAAAATATAGAAAAATAAGTAATATAAATAAATATTTTAATTTTATTTTTAATTTAATTATTATTATTATTATTTTTACATTGAATTGTTTTTAGCCAGGGGTAAATCGAACTCCAGATGTGAATGTCTACCAACAAAAAAAAACTATAGCCCAAGGAATGATGGACCTGGCTTTAATTTCTGCAAATGCAAATCAATTTCGATATGTTCTTCAAACCAGTGGAAAGCATGCCTTTTATTATCCATCCTTAGCTATGATTGGACTGAGTCTAATTTTACAAGTTGCTGTTGGAATTGGCCTTATTTGGAACAGTCGATACAATGTAAAAGTCGATACCCAAATGTGCAAAGCTAACACGGCCAATAACTGGACCATTATTGGTGTCTTTTTTGTCACTGTTCTCAACGTTTTTATCTCTTCCTTTGGTGTCGTAGAAGCTTCTGGAACTGTTTTTACAAACTCATGATTAATAATAATGACATAAAAATAAATGTCGAAAAGTTAAAGTAATTTTTGTAACTTAATAATAAACTATAACTTAATTATCATTAATTTTTATTGTTTAATGATTTTTTAAATATTTATTTCTTTTTATTTACTGGACAATTTTTTACTATTTTATATATTTAACTAATGTACATATTAACATTAAACTGAACTGATGAATGTAATACTCTATTAAAATGTGATTTAACATTTAAAATGTTTAAACAATGAAAAGACAATTATTTTGCTCAAGACTTTAATAAAAACAATTTTCTATTTAGTTTTGTTATTATTTATCCCTTTAAAAAACAAAAAGATAGCGAGACTTTTAATTCTTTAATATTTATGTGTCTTATAATTCTACCTCTGTGTATTTTTGGTTGCCGCCCCTCAGGCGCTATAGTTTTCGCTCTCATATATATATTTCATTTCAGATTGAAATAAAACGTATTTTCTAATTTATTAATTAAATAAGTATATAATTTGAAAATAATAAAATAATTTGTGTAACTTAATAATCAACTATTACTTAATTATCATTAATTTTTATTGTTTAATGATTTTTTAAATATTTATTTCTTTTTATTGACTGGAAAATTTTTTACTATTTTGTATATTTAACTAACTAGCTTACGTATTTATAATAAACTGATGAAGTAATATACTCTATTGAAATGTGATTTACAATATTTAAACAATAAAAAGAATTATTTTACTCAAGACTTTAATAAAATCAGTTTTCTATTTAGTTTTGTTATTTTTTATCTCTTTGAAAAACAAAAAGATAGCAATACTTCTAACCTTCTAATTCTTTAATATTTATATCTCTTGCAATTCTACCTCTGTGTATTTTTGGTTGCCTGCCCTCAGGCGCTATAATGTTTGCTCTCAAATATGTAATAAATTAATTTTAAATTTAAATAAAACGTATTTTCTAATTTATTAATTAGATAAGTATATAATTTCAAAATAATAAATTAATTGTTGTAACTTAATAATAAACTATAACTTAATTATCATTAATTTTTATTGTTTAATGATTTTTTAAATATTAATTTCTTTTTATTTACTGGACAATTTTTTACTATTTTATATATTTAACTAGTTTACGTATTTACAATAAACTAATGAATGTAATACTCTATTGAAATGTGATTTAAAATGTTTAAACAATAAAAATACAATTATTTTGCGCAATACTTTAATAAAAACAATTTTCTATTTATCTATCTACCTCTATGTATTTTTGGTTGCCTGCCCTCAGGCGCTATAATGTTCGCTCTCAAATATGTAATTCATTTCAAATGAAATAAAATGTATTTTTTAATTTATTAATTAGATATATAATTTAAAAATAATATAAGAAATAGACAAAATAGGTAATTATTATATTGATGTTCCAAGAATTTGACAGCAGCAGAGATTATCTCTGACAGTGACAGGTAGCAGTCACAAAGAGCCAGTGGCGTAGCATCTGGGGGCAGAAAGGGCCTGCCCCCCGTAAATTTGTACTGGTGGGCAATATAATCATTTTTCTCCCCCACTCAAAAACAATTAATAGTGATTTTTGTATTCTCATCGAATTAAATATTATCTCTAAAATTATTTCACATGTTGTGCACATCACAATTTAAAATTAGAAAATTTGAACTATAAAGCTGTTAAAATAAAAAAGATGTTTGTGACGCTTAAATATATGATAAATTATAATTATATATTTATATATATATAATTAAATATATGATGAATTTATGTCATTTGACTTTGCCCCCCACGAAAAATTCTGTTGCTACGCCCCTGCAAAGAGCACGTGGTTTTTTTTAGCAGACGACAATAACCGATTTTAGAACTGTTTACAACTTTTACGATGTCGGACACAAAATCAGTGATTGAACTTTTGTGTAAACATTTAAGTTGTACAACTGGAGTTGAAATGAAGCCAGATTTTTTTCGACTAGCAAAATATAACAAAAGTTCACCTGAAGCTGTAGGTTTTATAATATTTTCACATTTTTAGCTTGTTTTTGTATGTAAATAAATGTTTTGTTTTAGATCGAAGCGTTGTGGTCAGTTTTACATATTTTGAGCACCTGCGCAACTGCAAAAAAGGATAATAGTGTTTCTTTCAAGGATTACGGTAAATTATGATAATTATAAAAATTATAAAATATAATTATACTTCTAAGAACATAACCTGTGCATGAGATTCAATTTTATAGAATTTAAAAATGTATATCAAGTTTTTCTATTACAATTTCATTTCTATGTTTGATTTAAATTTCAGACCTCTAGTTTGATTTTTTTTAGATTTGTTGGAATAAAAATATCAACAATAATAATTTTCCAGTTTCCAAACACTAAAATTTGTATTTATTTAATAAAAGTTTATCCGGCATTGCTCGGAATTTCAAGAGATCTTATAAGATTTAGAAAATTATAAAAGGATTTTACGAGATTTTTGGTAATTTTGAAAAATTTTAAGGGATAAAAAGACTAAAAGATTTTAAAAAGTGTCCAGAGACACTATAAGAGATTTTAATTGATTTTGGGGATTCAAAGGGATTTTTGAAAGAATTGAAAATAGTTATCAAAAGGATTTTTCAGAGATTTCACAAAATTTGAAGAAAGTTTAAGAGAATTCGAAGAATTTTGTAAAAATTTTAATTTAATCGCTTGAAATCTCTTAAAATACCAAGTAACGCCAGGTAAATTTCTGCTAATAAATAAAAATAAAATAAAATAGTTTTGAGAATTTATTTTTAATATTCTTCATCCAGTAAATGATAAAAGAATAAAATAAAAACAAATCGTTAAACTAAACGTCTGAAACCTCAACCCAATTTTGTAAATCGTTTTATCTATTCAACAACCTGGATAAATTTCTGCTAGTACCTAAATATATAGAAATTTTGTGTTTTGGGAACTGAAAACTTTTTTTTACACTTTTATTTCAATAAATCTAAACAAGATATCGTCAGACTAGACATTTGAAACTTCAGACTAAATATAAACGGAATAAATTTAATTTCAGATAAAATCACCTGCACCAAGTTAAATTTTGCATTTTTGCAATATTCATCTTTGGAATTTTATTGTATCACAGAAACCGATACATTCAACAGCAGAGAATTGCTTTTAGCTCTCGGATGGATTTTTGCATCTCATAATGCTATAGAAACTACTGTCAGATCGAAAATTGTAAATAGTTTACTAGGAAAGGAATCTTCTTCGCAAGTATCAGAACAAGTACGTTCAATCTTATAATTCTCAATTTCAATAATAAAATTAGAATTAATTACGAATAATTATAAAGTAGTGTAGAATATTTAATTATAATATTTATTAAATTAATTTGTAAGAACTAATGTAATTTTTTTAATATTATAGAAACCACTCGAGCAAATCCAATTTTCCTCACTAGAAGACCAAATAAAAAACATCGTCTATACTTGCACTAAATTGAGCCACAATTTAAAGCAAATCTCCGAACTCATTTCGGAAAAAGTGAAGCTAACAACAAAAGTTCATGCAGCGAGTATAAACGCAAGCGGTTTACCACATCTTTCCGTTTTTGAAATGGCCTTAACAAAGAGACTTTCTTCTCAGAAAAAGGACCCTGAAGATCAAGAAACGATAAGATCTTTGCTGAATTTAGCAACAATGCTCGACTTGCATCCAAAATGGATGAAAAAGCAACACATTTTCTTTGAATGGATGGTACAATTTTTCAAAATACATACTTTATGTTAAATAATTGATCTCTAGAGTTCTAAAAATAAAATACAATTTCTCCATTTTACATAATGAATACTAGAAATAGATATTTTTCGCACTACATTATTTAATACTCTTTTAAAAGTTTTTAATTTTGATAATTTTTACATTAAACGAAGAATTCACTAAAAACAGAAAAAAATATCTAATTGCAATATTTGATAATTAAAATGAAAAAATGGAATTTTTAGTACATGACTTGTTTTAAAAATCCTTAAGTTGATATTTCCATCTGTATAATTAAATATTTTCTAGATCTCAGTCATCGAGGAATCAAAATCCGCCCAGAAGTCGATCGCCACCGAAGAATCTCGTCTTGAGATTTTAAAATTCACGACTTATCTCCGACATATTGTGAAAAAGAAAATCCACAATTTAAAACGAAATATGGAAGAGACCCCGAATTTTGATTCCGCTCCTGATTGTGTTTCCCGACTTCTCAGGATTCAAAATTCCGAAACTGAAGCTGAAAATTGGATCGATAAAACGAAAAAGGATTTGGAATTGACCGAAAAAGAAATTGAACTGAAAGAAACGGATTTGCTCAAGGAACTTAAATCAATGTTGAGATTAATTCAGAATTGCGTTCGTGTGTGATTTACAATTCTATATGAAACAATTTAAGACTGACTCAGGGATTTGGAATTCAAATTCTAAACTCAAAATTAAATTCCACATTTTACTCACCAATTATTAGAATTAAATATTTTTTCACCCTATGTATCTATTCCGTTTTAAAATATAGATGAGCCTATAGGTCGAAAAAATATTTAATTATAATATTTATCATGTAAAATGAAGAAATCGAATTTTGAGGTCAGAACTTTATTCCAAAACCTTTTAAGTAAAGTAACTTATTTATATATATATTTTTTTAAATAAAAATAAATATTTCTTAGGAACGACATTCTTTATTAAATTAATTATGTACAAGTATCCGCACGCCAATCAACGCACTCCTTCCTCTCGTCACTGGAATATCGCGTATAAATTAAATACAGTAATGAAATGTCTGCTACTAAAAAACATTGACTTCATAGGCCTTAAATTTCTACGGCGAACGTATCACTAACTCTATATACAATTTGAGGTTTCTGTTTTTATCTATCGACAATCAAGAGTAATGATTGTTAAGCCCGGATGAATCATTTCTAAAAGCTACTTAAATCATTAAGAGAGTTGAAATTGTATCGTTCGGATCGAGAATGTCTAGAATGATACCGAAATCGTTACCTTTGATCCGAGCCCCTTGCATTCAGAGTGCAATCCACGACTACAAAGACATTATTCTGGATTATCACAGTCTGTGTATTTACAACTTAAACTTTAATGTTCTTTTCATAGCTTAACTTAGATGTATCACTCTCCCTTTTATTTGCTAAGTTTTTCAAATTCAAGAAACATAAATGCAAGATAATCTCTTTTAGTTCTAATCTTTCTGGAAAATTCGGTTCGTCTTGGATTTCAATTAATTTCTTAATTAATTTTCTTATTCTTGACTCGATGAAAAAATTTTCTCCTTGAAAGAGAAAATACGAATTTAGAAAACTAGTCTGAATGATTTCCTACATTCGGAAATTCCCTCGTTACTTTTCTTTCTTTTGCAAAGTCATAGAAATATTTTTTTTCCGGTGATGAACATTAATTATCATGTAGAGTCAATTTGTGAAATATTTTTCGGTTAAAAACCGATTTATCCGCAATATTATATAATAATATAATATATATTTCAATCAATAAATAAAACTTTTCGATGTCACGACGAGGTCAAGCTTAATTAAATCATTTCACTCATTTTGACTTTTGTCACTTTAAGAGCGTTGGACCCAAGTGCTAATTTCAAAATTCCATTTCATCAATGTACTTCATAAATATTATAATTAGAACTTGAGTCCAACAGCCTTAAGGAATTTGATACAAGAATTGAGGACGAACCGATTATTTATTACTCCGGGGGTAAAATTAGCTTTAAGGACGGTTTCGGTGATGAAAAGCAGCCGAGCTTTTTTTCTTTTTATCGAGCAAAGCCCAAGAAGTCTGTGAGTCTGTCGTTCCAGTCGTGGAGCCAATGAGAGGGTCCGTGGGCTGTTCTTCTGTGCTTGCAGGGATTCACTTCCTTCTCAGGTGGCATATACTCCTCACCCCTTATACAGAAGTAGCTTTTAATTGGACTACGGCACATAGGACACCTGTCCAATTTACCGAAACAAGAGGCGCAGATACAAGTGTGTCTGGAAATAAAAAAAAGGGTGAGAAATCCATAAAAGAAAAACAATCCTTTGCTTTTAGGAAAAAAAAAATAATTGTAAAAGAGGAAGTTCCTATTTTTTTAAATTCCTTAAACTTATTTATTATAATGTTAATAGAATTTTGATATTAGATTTCAAATTCTTCCTTTTTACAATTTCATTTGGTGATGCAACGAAATAACTCTTTTCTTTTTACCTGCAGGGTAGCAACGCTCTCGAGAGGGGGAAATATTGGCAAACGACACAAAGTTGCTCGCCAGCTGAATTCCAAAGGGAACCCTCCGAGTCTCCAGCCCCGGAAGCTACCAAAGCTCCTCTGCTGTTGCTTCCATTATTATTACAAGGCTCTGCCAAAGCGAGTGCTGGTCCCAGCCCAGAAGACACGTCCGCTTCATCGTAATTGGTCGAGTTTCCAGTAGCCAAGTAAAGTTGCTAAAAAATAAAATATGTTAGAAAAAGTTCAAATGAAATTCCCTCATGGGAATTCTGTGCTGCATAAAAAAGTATAAAAAAGCTTCCCCTATGAGGAAGCAAAAGGATAATAGGAAATTTTAAATAAATTCAAAAGTTCTCACATGATTAAAAAAAATTGCAATTAATTTTAAATGCTTGGATTAAAATATTAATCTCAAAATTCGAATTCCTCATTTCACTTAACAAATATTATAAGTTAGAATTTGATTACAAAACCCTTAATTGATTTATTTATTTCTGCTTATCCTTTAATTAAATTTTCTTTTAATTTTTTATTCGACTTTTCGACCCCAGAATTTTCCTCTTCTCTCAGTTATCTTCAATTTTCTAATTCTATTTTTTTCCATCCAATATTTTCCTTATTACTATATTTATTCACAAAGAAATTTTCCAGTACTGACTCAATCCCCAAAAAAAAGTAACGACCGCGGTCACGGCTACATATTTGTTTTACTTCGTTGGCCTTTTAATATAATTTCTTTATACCTTTCAATCTTTTCCTTATCCATTCTATTTAATTTTTTCCCTTTTAGTTTCCTGGTATAGTATTTGCGATCGTAAATTATACTTGTTAGCACCTATCGTTTTATTCTTCCCTCTATTTTTATTTTTATTTCTTAAATATTCCAGAGAACATACCTGTACTTACTAAATAATTCGAGTTTATGATCTGAGTTTAAAAATGACTTTCTAGCAAAATTTCCGATAACGGGATGAGGCTTACCTTGAGACAGGATAACTGCCCGTTAGCCTGTTTTAAATACTGAGCAAGAATCGAGGTCGGCAATGTACAGACACTGTCCTTAATATGAACGACGTTCACCAATGCGACCTGTGGAAAAAAATATAGGAAAATCAGATTCAATTTTTGTATTCTTTTGTAAACACCAAAAAAGTTACAAAGGAACATTTGTATTATGTATATGAAAATTAAAATCAAATTTAAGGACGTTGGACCCAAGTGCTGAGATCTAAATTCCATTCTCCATTTTACTCAACGAATATTATAGATAAATATTTTTTCGCTCTGTAGCACTAATCTTTTTTCAAATATAAGACTGCGTACAGAGCGAAAAAATATTTAGTTTCGATACTTTTTGCATAAAACGAGGAATTCGAAATCTAACTGCAAAATTTTCATTTTACTTAGAAAAATATTTTAAGTGGATATTTTTTCGCTCTGTACGCATAATTCTAGTTAAAAATTAATTAATTCTACAGAGGGAAAAAATTCCAAATTTAATATTTGTTGAGTAAAATGAAGAAATTGGATTTTTATATTAGAACTTGACTCCAACACCCTTAAAGACAAAGACTATTCAAAGCAGAGTATTTTTTCTAAAACCGGAAACCCCCTTAAGATCATTCAACTCGATTCTTCTTTTTGTCCAATTTTTTATACAGAGTACTAAAAATAAATGCTTTCGCGATCTGTAGACTCATCAGCTTCAAAAAAACTTTAAAAAAAACTAGAAAATTTAATGAACTTGAGAGAATCGTAAGCAGAATAAATTTAAATTAACCTTTCGATTTTTGCGAAACAAGTTATACTTTGCACAGTTGATATAGGTACAGAAATCGAAAGACGCTTAAAATTAGAATTAATTAAACATTATAAAAACTTGTACATAAATAATAAATTAGAGTCCAATAAATTAATCATAGAATTTACATAAGTCTGTATAAGTTAACACTAATAATTTGAATTTAGTTTCCTGAAATTCTTTTATTTATATTTATTTTCAGTAAATAGGATTTTGTTTAAGATATAAAAATTTAATATTTCAAAGATAAATAATGAGATTTTTTTAACTTACAGTCTCATCTGGATGTGGATCTTGATTATCCTTGCGAGTGAGAAAAATTACCAAAGGATAACAAAGTCGAGGTGGCGTTCCCAATTCCAATTCAGGAGCCGGAAGTGATAGTCTCAAAGTTTCTTCTCCATGCGGTTGTCTACTGAACATTTTATAATTAAAGAAAAAGCTCAATTTTTAGGAAAATTCCGATGAACTATAAAAATCTAGATTTTTTATACCTAAATAAATTGTAATCCTAGAAACTCAAAATTCAAACTCTTCACTTTATATTGAAGGATTTTGAATCAAAATTCTCAGCTTAAAATATAAGTTCCTCATTTTACTTTAAAATTATTGGATTGAAGTTTCAGACGTCTAGTCTGACGATCTTTTTATTTTTAGATTCAAGGGAATAAAAAAATTTGTTTTAATGTTTCACAAACCCATAATTTTTATTTATTTACTGGTCAGCGTTTTATTTTAAGAAATTTGTCAGAATTTAATAGAATTTTAATGAGACTTTAAACGATTGCAAAAAATTTTAAATGATTTTAAGGACTTTTTCAGGATTGAAAGGATTTTTTAAAAATTATAACTTCCGGAAGTATTGAGGATCTTATGGACATTTTAAGGGACTTTACCAATTTTTCTAGGATTTTGAAGAAGTTTAATAGGATTTTATCAAATTTTAAAGGATTTCACAGAATTTTATTGGAAAATAAGTAATTTTAAGAGTTTTCAAAGCATTTCATGAGATTTAACGTTATTTCAATAGATTTTAATGAACTCCATGAAATTTTAAAATACTTCCAACTATTTTAAGACATTTACAGATGATTTTAAAGATTATAAAGAATTTCAAGTAATTTTTAAATATTTTAAGAGATTTCATTTTATTTCTTCTAAATTAAAATTTAATTTATTTTCCTTGAAAATTTTGTTAATTACTTAAAATATCTCGAAATCTCCTGAAATCCCTTGAAATTCCTTAAAGTCACTCAAAATCTGATAAAAACCTTTAAATTGTCTTGAAATCTTGTACCATCTATAAAAATCTTTCTTAAACAAACTTTTTTTTAAAATCCTTTAAAGTTGCATCAAATCTTCTTGAAATCACTTAAAATGTGTTTTAAAATCTTAAAATTACTTCAAATTATTCTAAATGACTTGAAATCGTTTAAAATATTTCAAAATGCGTTGAAATTTTGATTGAAAAAATATTTTCCATACTTTCTGTTAAAGGAAGCAGATTATTATATAGTTTTATTATTATTTATTTTTTTATTATTATTATCTCAGTTTTTACTGAGAATTTTTGAAAAAGAAAAAAATTCATCTAAGTAGACGTCTGAAACTTCAGCCCAATTTTACAATTATTTAATTATTTTAATTATTTATCCAATTATTGAGATATCGAAATCAAAATTATATAAAAATAAATATATTATAAAATTTATAAAATTAAAGGAAATATCCTAAGATATTTTGAGAAATAATATTTTCACAGAACGAAAACGTATTTAATTCTAATATTTGTGGAGTAAAATGAGGAGATTGAATTTTTAGATAAGAATTTGTAAGGATATCAATTTAAATAAGAAATAATCTAATCCATTTCAAATAAATTGTGAAAAGCATACGTTTGAGGTGGTGTGAGGTACTGAGCGTGACCCTGAAGAAGAGTTCCATTTAGGGATGCGTCTCTGAGGGTATTCCAAGGTTTCCAAAGAGCGAGGTGAAGCTCCCTTATACTGACGCCCCATATCGCCTGGACTGAGTATTCAACTTGACTTGAAACCTCGCATTCCACTTCTGCAAAATAAAAAACAAATTCATTTTATAATTCTCAAATTTTATCAAGCCAAAATAATAAAATAAAATATAATAATAATAAAATAACTCTTATTCAGGGCATTGGACCCAAGTGTTAAGCTCAAAATCCAATTCTCCACTTTACTCAACGAATTTTATAGATAATTATTTTTTCGCTCTGTAGCACTAATCTTTTTTCAAATATAAGACTGCGTACAGAGCGAAAAAATATTTAATTTCGATACTTTTTGCATAAAACGAGGAATTCAAAATCTATCTTCAAAATTCAATATTTTCATTTTTTTTAAATATTTGAATTAGAAATTTTTTCGCTCTGTATGCCTAATTCTAGTTAAAAGTTGATTAATTCTACAAGAGGAAAAAATGTCAAATTTAATATTTGTTGAGTAAAATGAAGAAATCGAATTTTTAGATTAAAACTTGGCTGCACCTTTAACAAATATTATAATGAATTGTTTTTTCGCTCTGTAGCAGTTTTATAAAAATCAAACTAAACAAAAACTGAACTCATTCAACTAAAAAAGCAAAAAATTATGAATTTTATTTTTTTAAATATATACAGGCTATTGACCTTGAAGAGTTGATTGAATTCGAGGCATTCGATCCCAAATTTCTCAATAAGGCCATTATTATGAAACTTATATAATATTTTATAAGGGCAAGGTCGACTTTCTAAAAAAAAAGGGGGAAAAAAGATCGAAGCAGCTGCTGCCTCACTTAATGGTAATAAACGGTCAGAGAACGGTTCTTTTATTTATTTTTTTCTTCTCCAAGTCTTGAACGCTAATGACACTTGCATGATTCATTCAGATTAGCATTCGTAAGGTCGGAATAATTAATTTGCATCCAAGACTCCTTAAAATGGAAAAAGAAGAGACAAAAACAAGTTAATGTATGACCTGGAATTTGAATCTTGAAGAGGGTCAAGATTATTCGAATGCAGTCCAATTTCCGCAATTGTGTTGTTATTTAAATTGTATAATTTATTGTATATTTATTAAAATTAAAATTATTTACTTGTAATTTGAAAAATTAATTAATTAGAAAAAAATATTTAATCCTTTTTTAAAGGAGAATTGCAAGATTTAAAAAAAATTTGGAACATTAATATTTAAGGAATTTTCCAGGATTTGTAAATAATTTGTAATTCTTGAAGATACTAGATTATTAGGCAAAATCTGCATCTCTTAAGCGACCCTGAAGATTTTAAAGCCCTGAAGCAATATGACGACAGTTATTTCATTTCTAAAAATCATTATATAACAGTTAACAGGCACCACTTTCAACCTTTTTTTCTCTCTACTTTTTCAAGGCAATGCTCCTTCACCTGACCGAGTTGTTGGCTGCAAATGAATGAAATTTACAAACAGAAAATTTTCCTTGCGATTTCTCAATGACTGAGAACCCTCATTTCTTTTTAAAAAATATAAATAAAAAATATAAATACAAAATACAAATAAATTAGGATAAGTTGACGTTGAAGATTAAAAATTATAAAAAATTGTAATAATGTATTCGAATCCTTCATTTCGCTTAACAAATATTATTACTATAAATATTTTTTGGCTCTGTACCAATTCTCGATTTTTAAATAGAAATATTCATACAGAGCGAAAAAATGTATAAATTTTAATACTTTTTGTACAAAATGAAGAATTTGAAATCGATCTCAGAATTCAATCTTCATTTTGCAGAAAAGGAATTAAAATTATACGTTTTTTTTTATCTGTATACATATTTCTATTTAAAAAGTGAATAGTTAGAGTGGAAGAATATAATTGTAGTATTTCTTGAATAAAATGAGGAAATCAAATTTTTGAGGTCAAAAATTGGATCCAACGCTCTTAAGAATTTAATTAGGAAATTCTCATAATAAGATAGATAATGGAGAAAAATTTGTTTTAACCGTTACTTGAACCGTTATGAGTTGTAAAAACTTGTTTCGTACTTCTAGAGCAAATTATTGACCTGTGAATTATGACGAACTTGAGGTGAATGGATTCATAACCCAAATTCACAACATACATAATTATGTATTTTCTTTTATCAAAATAATTAAGTAAAATATAATTTTTATTTATAATAATAATAATAATTATTATTATTATTATTATTATTATTATTCCTTATTACAATTGTCGACTAAATATAACTACATACTTATTTTATTTAAAAAATCCTACAGTTATAAGAAAAATTATTTTGCAATTTTTTTTGTGAAAAGATATTCAAAAATAAAAATTGAATCCACTATTTTTGAACCCTGAGAAAAATTTCCATCGATAATTGACTACATATACTTTTATGTGATTAAGAATCAATGTACCTAAATGCAGAATAATATTTTATATTTTTATTTTATTATATATATATTATTTTATTTTTATTTTTTTTATATTTTATATCTTAATTTTTAAATATTTTTTATTTTATTTATTTTATATTTTATACCAACTATTTTTTTATTAATCAATTACAAGTTGATGTAGTATTTACATTTTTTTAAATCAACAAATCCAACATATTGTAGAGTAGTTTATTATATACTATTTATCTAACTCATTTCTCATTAAGTTATTAAAGTAAATAAAATAAAATAATAATAATAAATTTTTTTAAATTAAAAAAAATACAAAGAAAATTAAATAAATAAAATAAAAATAAATAAAATTTATTTAATTCAAAGAAATTTTCTTCTGGGTATTCTTGAAAAAAAATTCCAGGATTAAATACTGCAAATATTTACTCAAGTAATCAGACTGAATTTTAAGTAACGAAGTTACTCAATTAGATTATAAATTATGAAACAATAACCATTGTATTAACTCATTTCTTTGGTAGACATTATTTGCTACGAGACAGGAAACAAAAATAAGTTATAAAAGTAAATAAAATAAAATAAAAAAAGAAAATAAAAGAAAATAAATTTAAAAAAAATAAAAAAATAAATAAAAAAAAAAGAAATAAAAAAATAAAATAAAAAAATTTATGTAATTCAAAAAAATTTTTTCTTTGGCTCTATATCAAAGAAATGTTTATTCGATTCAAAGAAACTTTTTTCTGGGTGTTCTTGAAAAAAATTCCAGGATTACAAAAAAATTTCAGGCGTATTGCTGGTTTTTTCCCGGTATAAAAAATTCCAGGCGTATTATCGGTTTTTCCCGGTAATGAATATTTATGTGGAAAATACGAAAAGGGCATAGAAAGGTTACGGAATAGGGGTCGAAACCTTTTCGCGATTTTTTCAGAATCATGCGAGTCTAGTGTGAACGAAAGTGAAAGCTATCGAATGGAATAAATACAACTTGGATTTGCTGTCTGTTAGTTCTATTTATTCAAAGTTCTTGTATTATATTTTATCTCAACTTATCTCAAATTGAGATAAAATATTTTTTTCCTAATTAAATAAATTATTGTTTGATTAGATGTAAAAATAATCGGTTCACTCTAATTTAGTCTTCTTTTTTTATCAATTATATAATATTATCCCAAATATAATATATTAAATATATATTAAATAAAGTAAATATAAATATAAATATGAATATATTAAATTAAAGAATTAAGTAAATCTCAATAATACTGATTCAATTTTAATTGTCTCCAATTATAGCATATATTCCCAATTGTAACTGTCCTCAACTGGTCCAATTGTAATCATCCTAATTAATAATATATTGCCAATTGCAACTGTCCCAATAATAATTCTAATTCTAATCGTCCAAAAATATAATGTATACCAAATTAAAATTGTCCTAAAATCTAAAAAGGACCCGATTGTATAATTAAAATATTTTTCCAATAAATTATAACTACCTCCCATATTATAAATTATAAAATAATATAATTCTATAAACTGAAAATTTTATCCAATTGTTTCGTAGATTTTCCGCCTTCAAAATTATAAAAATTAAATTATATTATATCAAAATTATATATTATTATATAAATTATATATTACTATATTATATTGTTATATTATAATATTATTATATTATATTATTATAAAAATTATATTTCGCCCTAAAAATTAAAGTTTTTCCTAAAACTAAAAATAAATACAGAAAGTCTTTATAAATGACAAAAAAGTTGTTGAAATTCGTTGGATGCTGTATGTGCAAACTACCGGCTCATGAAAACTCAACTCGGCATGTACCTGCCGATTATCAAATCTTATTGCATAACCACGACTCGGTTACGAGTTTGTGGTTGCGCCAACGCGTTATGAGTCTTATGAGAATTGGACCTTTTATGTCTATACTCTGCTCTTACTGCTTTTGATGTGACATTGCAGTTGTATTTGTACATATATTTAAACCAAATCTGGGTCACCAAACTTACTATCTTTCAATTTTAATTTATATTGTATTTTTTTACTACTTTTTTAAGTAATTCTATAAACTGAAAATTTTATCCAATTGTTTCGTAGATTTTCCGCCTTCAAAATTATAAAAATTAAATTATATTATATCAAAATTATATATTATTATATAAATTATATATTACTATATTATATTGTTATATTATAATATTATTATATTATATTATTATAAAAATTATATTTCGCCCTAAAAATTAAAGTTTTTCCTAAAACTAAAAATAAATACAGAAAGTCTTTATAAATGACAAAAAAGTTGTTGAAATTCGTTGGATGCTGTATGTGCAAACTACCGGCTCATGAAAACTCAACTCGGCATGTACCTGCCGATTATCAAATCTTATTGCATAACCACGACTCGGTTACGAGTTTGTGGTTGCGCCAACGCGTTATGAGTCTTATGAGAATTGGACCTTTTATGTCTATACTCTGCTCTTACTGCTTTTGATGTGACATTGCAGTTGTATTTGTACATATATTTAAACCAAATCTGGGTCACCAAACTTACTATCTTTCAATTTTAATTTATATTGTATTT
>UCOK01018259.1:0-16118 GCA_900474325.1 Synergus umbraculus | reverse complement strand
TTCTCGACGCCATATTTAATCAGCCATCTTGAATGTCCGGTTGCGAAAGAATGCCCCATATATATTGTATATAAATGTACATACATTGTTAAAATTATTTACACGGTAAATAATTATAGGTTGAGTTTTGACAGTATACATTTTTTAATAAGAAATGGATATTACTCGGTACCAAAGTTTCCACCTTTTCTTTTAAGAATTTTTTAATCAAATTAAAATTTATATTACAGATCCTAACTTTTCACACATGATTATAGATATAAAAAACTATTACAACATTGTTATTTTTTTAAATAATAAATCTGGCTGATATGGCTGCCGGAAGTTACCCATTTTTAAAACTGGCGTGCATGATTCCGAAAAAACTTTTGGACCGATCGGGCTGAAATTTGAATATGTTTTTCTACACAAATTTCGCTATCGCATGAATCAAAATAATTGAAATCCGAAAATTGTTTAAAAAAAGGGTAAGTATCTTCTAAAATACTTTATTTACGAAAAAATGGTTTAAACAAAAGTTGACCAGGATCGAGAGGGCCATTTAACTGTAACATCAATTTTGACCTTAAGTTCAATTTTCAAGGTCATTTTCTTCAAACGCGCGCCAAATGCACGTTCGGCGCGTTCGAGATGCTTACGTTGTTTTGCGTTTTTCGATCTGTTTTCGATATCAGAGAGTCGATATTTATAACCAAAATAACGATTAATCCAACAATTCTACACATATTTATTATAATAATATTTATATAATATTTATATAATATAATATTTATTATAAGAATTTGCACTTTTTAGAAAATCAATTTTTCAAAAATGTTCTTTGGTACTAACCCCTTAAGATTATCACATACATTTAGCTTCACGATTCATACGTCCAGTCAGAACCTATCCACATGTCTAACTACGTTCTTTCGAATGTCATCAGTATTATATATTTTAAAACGTCAAAATTAAAGGGCACCGTAGCTTCAGAAAAAAAGTTGAAAGGAGGTGAGAGTAAGGATGTAGTCCCATTTTGGCTGAAAACTTCGGCGTAAAGCAGAAAATCATGACAGTGAAAGAGGTAAACAGATCTGTCTGTTTTGGTCACTCTCATGAGTTTCTGGTTTACGCCGATGTTTTTTGCCGACATGGGACTGCACCTTTAGGTGAAGTGAGAGTGATATGAACTTACGTAATTGACCCCCTGTTATCTTAACGCATGTCGCATATGAGACAACTTTCTCATTTTCGCACTGGTAAATGTTACTTAGTTCGCTCTAAAGTTGGTATTTCGATTTACTTCTTAAATAAACTTGTTTGAAGTTATCTATTCTTTCCTCAATAATGTATAATAATTACCTCAAAAAATATTTTCATTCCTCGCCTTTAACTTTAGTTTTCAGAAATTTTGTAAAATTATCTTCAGAGATGGGAGGAAGCATGTACTCTGCTTCCTTGCAGTCTTCAATAAATTGATCTAAGGAATTAGTATCATCTGCAAACGTAGGAACAGTTTAGGCAGTATCGCGCAAAGTTTACCAAATCCTCACCGAAAAAAAAAAGTTTCTTCGTTTAAGAGGATTCCTCTTATTCTGATGCAAGTTTTCCTCTTAATTTCAGAGGATTTTTCTCTTCTAAAAAGGAATCCTCTCAAATAAAGAGGAATCCTCTTAAAATAAAAGGAAAAATCCTCTCAATTTAAAAGGTTCCTTTAAACTGTTTTTTTATTTGTCTAGGTTATATTTTAGGGTTTCTAAAATCAATAATGCATTTTTAACTTACAATTTTTATTTATTGACAAAACGATTTTTTAATTTTACAGTATATATATAAAAAACGTAGCGGCACTGTTAAACACATTCTTCACTTCTACATTCGAAACATTTGACGCTATAATACAACGCTGCTTGACCTAATAATCTTGCCATAATATGGTTATGCATGTAGCTTTGGTAGTAATGCCAGAATTCGGAAATTCAGCTTCTGCCTGAAAAAATTATATTTCAGGACGATGGTTATAAAAATCAGGAAGTTTAGATCTTCTGTGGTAAGCGTCTACGCGATTTTGACTTACAGCGTCTAATTGTTGCTGTAAGATGAGCGGCCTCAAGACGAAGTTGTTCCTCTTCCATTATTTCATCGACAGACATTTTTAAAATGTGTTTTTAAAATACAAACAAAAAAAATTCTTTGAACACGATGGACAATTTTTGAGAAAAACTAAGCGATTGGAATTTTTCAAGTTTACTTGTGAACAAAGAATGACCATTCAAGGACACCTTGAAAATTTCAAGAAATCAGAATGACTACGAAAGACGTAGGTTGCTTGAAATTATGTTTGAAATGGTACGTACATGCGCTAAAATTAATAACATGTACCTTATTTTTATCTAAGCTAGAGATTTCTTCACAATGAATGATTTGAAGGACCATTGATGACAATCTACAGTAATAAATATGCTGTATATCAAGGCGCCGGTGTCGGTGGCTTCACGCATCCCACGTTACGAGTTTAATTAAGATGATTTCTTACAGAAACAAGACGTCGGTGACGTTGGCTGTTAGCATCCTGCGCTGCATCAATTCAAGAAAACTCTTTGGAAAATGCGTACGTAGCTCGAGATCGCTCAGAAAAAATGCGTCTTATGGCGAAAAGATGATTGTTTTTGTGTAATACTTTAGTGCTTTTTCCAACTTCACAAGTTCTTATGTAAACATGCTAACAGAGGAACCGGCGGGGGTAGTCAAGTTTTTTTCATCTTGCTTTTTTAATGTAGCGCAATAATAATTATTATGAAAATGGTGTTGAATTATAATTCAATACCATTTTCTGTGTACGAAGTTGTTTTTTCGGGATCACCAATGTAGGGATTTGGACGATAAAATCGAATATATGGAGTACCTATTAAACCAAAAACGGTGAATACCAATAATCTGGCACCAATTAAGTTGTTAGAACACTCAAACATTTATTATCACCAGAGTTCCGGCTAGGCTCCCTTGTTGGCTAGCTGAAACTCGGTGCGCAATTTCAGATGGGGCTACTCCGCTCTCTGATTATCACATGTGCCAAGCGTGTGCACGAGTCGGCAGTCCTGTGTGTATGTGTACCTTACTAGGAGGTCGACGGAAGTGGGCAAGACTTAGGGTGGCATCCCATGGATCCGGAATGCGTTGCGTTTTGGCGTAAAACCATGAGAGTGAGAGAGACGCACCATCACTACTATCTCTTTCACTCTCATGGTTTTGCGCAAAAACGCAACGCTCTAATATTTGTGCCAATCTAACGAAATGTGATGTGCTAAGAATTATACGTATGTGAATGTACGTTGATATTAGAATGCATATATGTGTTGAATCCCACTGCAACCAACTGTCGGGCGTATGTCATTGATTCACGTTCCAGTTCTAAACCACCGGAACACTGAAATGTAAATCAATAACATGCATCCGATAGTTGGTAGCAGTAAGTTTCAACGCATATATATTTTTACACTCAACGCTTCCAATATTAACCGCATTCCGTTCTCCATATTAACCAGCATGGACCTAAAATCTCACCTGATACCACTCCGCATACGTTGCGCTCCGACATCTGATTTGTTTTTATTGGCGCGCAGTTTAAAATGCTAAAAAAAAATTTTTATGTGCAATACGCATGCGCAATGAATGTTGACATTTGAGAAAAGAAATATTGTTAATATTGGGAACGTCTCCAGCTTTGATTTTGTTAATATTGGGAACGCCGAGTGTAATATCAACGTACATTCACATACAGTGGAACCTATCATAGCGTACGTAATAGGGAGACAATGTATGCTATCTGAAGCAGTGATCACAGAACGTGGGATTTTTCGGCCCCCACTCTGCGACCCACGAGCTCATGCTTTCTCTCTCTAGCAACAGTCACGAACCTATTAATAGAGAAAGATAGCATGAGCTCGTGGATCGTAGAGTGGGGGCCGAAAAATCCCACGTTCTGTGATCACTGATCTGAAGTACCAATCGCAAGCCAGAATCGGCTGTAGTCGATAGACTGCTATCCCCACTATTCCCCTTCCTTGACACTCGTGCAGTGCCGTAACTGCAGAGCCCGTGTTCGCGCATGCCGGTATGAGATTTTGTAAACAAAATATTTTTTGTAACGGCCCTGGTCAACCTCCCTCCAACCAACCTACTGCGTCCTGACTCACCGCCCTCGTACGCTATGAGAGTGTACGTACGCTATTATTAGGACACATTCTAGAGCCAGACTCAAGCGGTACAGTCTTATAATCGAACTTCACTCAAGTAAGTTCGTTTGATTGTACAATTTTTTAAATATTAATGTTATAAACCTTACTTTGTGTGGTGGTAATCCTGGTGGAGCCCATGCCAAACCTCTATCTCGAGCATCTAATCCCATGGGTAGAATTAAATCATCACCTTTGAGACCTAACCGCGCTCTGACGGACACCCATTCTTCATGGCACACATCATGAGCGTCTCTTGGACATTTACAGCTTGTACAATTTTTCCTGCAACACAAAATTAAATTAATCAGTACTGATACTAACGACATTTTTAAAGATTGATAATAATTGATTTACATAATTTTCTGATAAAAAGACGATGTTACAGTTATGAACACTTTGAATGACTTCTCTGTGAAATCATTAATTAAAAAAAACACCGACAAATAATAATAAAACATTAAAATATTAAAATAAATTTTAACTTCACCCGAAAAAGAATTAAATGGTTTTCCTATGTAAGAAATCTCTGTTCGGTAGTGCTCGAGTTCAAGAGTAACGATTAGTGTAACGCAAGTTTATGAATGTGAGACTCATCAGATCTACACTGGATTCATTTATTTCAAGATGGTTACATTGACAGATTTAGTACTAAAAACAGTTAAATGATGTATACACTACCTAGAGGGCAAATAATTTAAAGAAATTTTTAGGATGTTTTAAAAACTTCTTTAATTTTTTTTCCCTCTGAGTATACATTCGATTCTCCGAAATCTAGCGAAATCCGGGATAGAAACCCTCTCAAATTTAGCGAAATTATTTTTCTGAATGGTCAAATCAATTGCGCATACGTATTGCGAATAGATAAATATTTTTAGCATTTTAAACTGCGCTCGAATAGCAACCAATCAGATGCCCGAGCGAAACGCATGCGTATTAGTATCAACTCAGATTTGCGGTAGATCATGATGGTTAGATTTGAAAGAGGGATGATTTGGAAGAATAGAGTGTATAAAAATATATGGACTTAACCAGTTTAAAAAAGTTACAAAATAACGACAAAAAGTTTTGCGTCGGAGCAACCAACCTAATCTAAATTCCAAGCAGCGCCGTAGTGTTAAAACTGCATGCACTATACAATTTTTAAAAACTATAATCTAAGTTTAATTAAGCCAATGATGTATTTCGCTTAGTGAGTCAATGTCAGAACTTTTATAAACAGAATTTTCATTTTTGACAATATGAAACCTCTCTTTGAAAATTCTTTTCCTATATTTATAGTTTTTATGCTAATATAATTCTAATGGTAGAAAAATAAGTTATGGTCCATTGCGTGTGAATTTAATACTAACGAAGCGCCGTACGGCGGGAATACTTTTTACAATTGCAATAGTCTTTTTAAGTTTCTATAAAGTTCGTTAACACGAACGGAATATTCAACGGATTATCAAATTTTTTTTTATTTGCTTTAGGAAGTATAATAAATAATTATAGGTTATCATTAATTTATAATCCTTTCTTAAAAAATAGATGACCTATCGAGTGTCCGCAGTTTATTTGTGATCTAATTGGTTGAGAGATGGTCACGCGGGATCGTCACAAGTGCGTAACATGAAGTAATTATACAAGCGCGCGAAGCGCGCTGTAATGTTCTAGTCAGCCCTATGCATCGCTCGTGTCTGTGTATGTGGTAGTTGTTAATTTAGCATCCGGAGGGGTATCATAGTTCGGACTACCTGATCGCAGCGCCATCTATTGGATTTTTTGTTAAATGGAATAAATTGAATTGTTATGTACAGCAAAAATACTAAAATTCATTAATAAATTGATACTTTTTATGAATATCAAAGGAAAAACATAAAAAGTATCAAGTTGTTAATGAATTTTAGCAATTTTGCTGTACATAACAATTCAATTTATTCAATTCGTCTCAAAATCCAATAGATGGCGCTCCGATCAGGTAGTCCGAACTATGATACCCCTCCGGATGCTAAATTAACAGAAAGAGTGGGGGCGATGCATAGGGCTGGTTCTAGTTATAGGAAGAAGTGAAAAATATTAAGAGAACTTCTGAAAGATTAGAACAAACCATATGTTGCTAAGAAAATCTCTACTGCTCAGACTTTAGCGAGTAAACGGTAATTCTTCCATTTCAGTTCTACAAAGATTCTCTGAATAAAAGTAAACTCTTACGAAAGTAAATGCGAAAATTTATGCGTCTGCTTTGAAATAAAAAACAATTTATCTTTGAAGAAATTTTATTTCGTTTATAGTATCTTCTGTCGAATACTTCCTCATTTATTAGAGAATTCACGTTAATTATTACCTTCCACCTATTACATTGCGCGTCTTGAAAAATTACAATGCTTATATATAGATATTTTTTAATGTACATTACATCAGATACTACTAAATAATTATTAAATAATATTGGTACTAGACAAATTATACCGAAACGCCACTTTATATTCAAATTTCACCTCAACTTTCGATAATAATGACCGAGTACATTTTCAATTTTCTCTGTGTGCTCTAGCAAAGCTGTTTCAGCTGCTTCTCTTTATTCTATGTTGTCAGCAGCAAGTATCTGTCATTTTAATTTGTCGCACGTTTCAAGCGTGTTTGTTCTGAGTCTATGGAATTTTAAATTGGAAGTCCGGTCCTCTATTCTCGTCTCTATACTTCGCTTGAAAAGCCTCGTACATTTTTGAGATACTTAGATTTTCAGAATTGTATTCAACATTTGGACGATCTTTTCGATTGTACTGGCTTTTTAATTTCGGAAATGAAACAATGTGTTCCTTAACTTTAAAAATCTACATAGATCAACTTAGGATATTGCGCAATCCACAAAGATTTTCGAAGAGGTCTATCAATCCGTAAAAATTTAGCAGCAAATTAATGTTGATATGTGATAAAGTTCTGAATATGTAAATCTCTGATTTTCTTGGGCCTCCGTATACTTATGTATTTTGACGCGTTGATTACGAAAATGATAGTGAAAGTTGACGACTAGCCGATTTTCACGGTGAAACCATGAAAAAACCATAAAAATAATGGTTTTTTGCGATTATCTTAGCTAATATATGCAAAATTAACAAAAAATGTTAAAAAAAAAAAAGTGATAAATCTCATAAAAATACACATTTTTAAAAAAATATTTTTCTCTGCGAGTGATAGTTTCCGAGAAAATCAAATATACAAAGAATACAATCATATCTCCATTGGTTTCGCGCATTCCCTTTACTATTCCCCTCTCCCATTCTCTATGCTATTTCCCTTTGCCATTCCATTTTCCATTCACTTTACCATTCCCCTTTGCCATTCCCTATGCTATTTCCCTTTGCCATTCCATTTGGCATTCCTTTTACCATTCCCATTCCCACTCCCTAAGCCATTTCCCGTTACAATGATTTTCTTTTATAATGTTTACCATTTAGAATGTGAAGAGCCATGTTATATGGGTTTCTTTTGAATGAAAATCGATATATTTTATTTTGTCGGAAACTATCACTCGCAGAGAAAAAAGTTCTAAACAAAAAATGTGTATTTCGACGGGATGTACAACTTTTGTTGGAAACATTTTTCAAAATTTTACATATTAGCTAAGATAATTAGAAAAAACCATAATTTTTATTGTTTCACCATGAAAGTCGACTATTCGCCAATTTTCACTACTATGTTCGTAATGAGCACGTGAAAATACATAAGTATATGGAGACTAAAGAAAATCATATGTTTACACTATTCGGAAATTTATCCGAATTAAATGAATTTTTTAATATTTAAAAAAATCGTTAATGTTTCCTCTATGAGGAAGCAAATTAACTTTGAATTTTGGTTATTTGAAGGCTTATAGATGAAAAAGAAACTTTTAAGAATTACAAATACCCATAACCCATATACCATGGCTCTTAAAATCATATTCTAAATGGAAATCATTGTAAAAGAAAATTATTGTAAAGGGAATGACAAAGGGAATGGTAAGAGGAATGGCGAAGGGAATGACAAAGGAAATGGGAAAGAGAATGGTAAAGGGAATGGCAAAGGAAATGTTAAAGGGTAAGGTAAAGGGAAATGGTAAAGGGAAATGGTAAAGGGAAATAGTAAAAACAAATGGCAAAGGTCAATACACTATTCGGAACTCCACCTCTTGTATGTTTCAAGGAGAATCTGAAAATGTTCCAAAGGTTTTTTTTTGCAGATTCTTGTCTGGCGTCCATTCGATGTCGGAATATGGTGCCCTAGATATTTTCCGAATCATTCCGAAATTTGTGTTCGAACCAAACAGTTTCATTTCGATCTAATCCAAAGGAAGTTTTGAATCCAAATTAATCTGAAGTTCATTCAAAATCAATCAATGCATATAGTTTATTTGCTTAAAGAATTTTTAGCAATGCTTTTTTTCATTCTTGAATTCGATTATATAAAGTCATTTTTCAATATGGGCACAATTGAATAAAAATGCCCCAAATATCAATTATATTAAAGAAAAAAAAACTTATTATCTACAAATGCTGAAAGCCTCTCCAGTAATACCTAAAATCCCCTACCATCATCTTAAGTATTTTGAAAATAGTTTTCAATCAATTAAACTTTTGAGAAAATACTTGATATCCCATTTAACGTTTTAACTGTCTTAAATTTTTTTATAATAACTTGAAACTAAAATCTTAAGATGTGAATATCTAATATAGGGAACTTGATTCGTATCAACACAAGAAATCTTTTTCTATCACAAATAATCTTTTAACTATATCAATCAAAAGATTATAAATAACTTATGAAGGCTATAAATATCCATATCTTTCTTACTTTTTGATATTAATATATCAATTAATGTGACATAATCAATTATGACAAGAATAGCATAATAAATTCCTCTCAACGCAGAGGATTTTGTTTACATAAGCCTTCAATAATGATAATTTAAAGAATTGAAAATAAATAAACAAATTATCAACTAGCTGTCAAGTTTCGTGCTCATTCAATGAGCACTTTGCTTCTTCGTGAAGAAATTCAGATTTGTACTTGATAGAGTCCGGGCCAGCTTCCCTATATTTAGTCAGGCTCTAGTCAGGAAAATAGTCAGGGCCTAATTGAAATTGTAACGCTTAAAAACTAAGGACCCTGTCAGGAGAATCGGATCGGGTTCTCGCGAGCGAACCTAGGTTTAACCTATTTTGATTATAGTTTAGCTAACATATATATGGCTTACAGATTTTTAAAAATAAATACAATAAAGTTAACTATATAAATAACTATAAGATAATTAAATGTAATTATAACAGTGAGAAATGTACTTTATATATTATTACTGATCATTTTCGCAATCAATCACTATTTTATTTCTTCTTCTTTATTGGAAAAATTCGAGGATTCTGGTTGATCCTGTTCATTCGCAATTAGTTTTTTTTAAGGATCTATGCCTTTTTACTCTAATCCTCAATTACTTGTTCCTGTGCACGTTATTTACGATCCATTTCGCACTGAGGTAATTTATTTAATTTGTAAAATAGCTGAAAGCGCGCTATCAACTATTTTGCAAAGTAAATAAATTACTATTATAGGTTATTTCAGATTTCTCAAGTCCCTAATTTGAATATCTCTTCGGGTTCTGACTAGAGGGAATCTAGCTAGTACACAATCACTTCATGTATAGGTTTTTCTGACTAGGATGTCTAGCTGGATTCTATTTAGCATCCAACTATAAATAAGGACAAGTGCGGAAATTTCCATACGATTTGCTTCCTCATAGAGGATGCGTTAAGTATTCTTTACATCATCCTTAAATTTTGATTATTTGAGAAGTTATATTCGAAAAATTCGTTTTCGAAAATTACAGCATAACTTTCTTATTTTTCAATGAAATGCATTAATCTTATAGGTCAATCGACACACACACACACAAATATTATATTTTCTCTAAAATATCAGAAACAATATGACGTAAAAAAGTTGTGAACATAACCTTTAACGAAATTCAGGATCGTAGTATAAAAATGTTCACGAATGAAAAATCAATTTATTTTACATTTAGAATTACTGAAATTATAGTATTTATTTATTTGTTACTTATGTAACAATAAAAACATCTTTCGTTCACAGAATCATCGTTTAAATAATTTTTTTCAAAATATTATTAAATGAGTAATATTTTCTATCAGTTCACCCCTGAGATGTCTAAATTTAGTTACGACAATCGAGCTTACGACAAAATAAGAATCAACACAAAAAATGGAAAACAGAATTAATCATAAAATCCTTTGGAAAATTGTTTTATCCCTTTTCACAGAACATATTTACAGTTGATTCATTCATACATAGTTTTCCTCATAAAACTCCGAGAAAATTAAAATCATAGTATTTAAACTATAGCAATATATCTATTGTTATTGTAGCCCCAACAATATTGTAAACGTGTTAAGTATGAGTTTCAAAAGAGTGCTATATATATTTTAAATATGACTCTTAAATATATGCATTTAGTATACATGGATATTATCCTGACGGTCAGCCATAGTATGCGCTTTTAGGAACCTTAAAATTAGGAAATGAAGGGGGCGACCTATGCGGAAAGTGTCAGGTTGAAGGCGAGTGTTGATTGAGTATCGAAGCGAGCAACATCGTTTAATTTTAAAAGTAAACTTAATTTTAACCTTTCTTCTTATATATCTTCAATAAAAACTAAAGTTTAAGTGTACCATTTTTTCTTGAATCAATACCAACTCTATTTAATTGAAACAATACATAAATTTCTTTAAGGAATATATTTACAATATTTTTTGAAAATTAACTGTTTAATATTTCCAAACCTTTTTTAATTTTCTGCTAGAATTCAAAAAGAGGTTTTTGCATTCTTCAAATAATAATTTCCAAAATGCAAATCAATTTTTATCTGAAAATATATTTTTATTTTAAAATATGTATAGGTAGGTATGCAGGTTTTTCTTTTCCGATAGAATTTACATAATAATAATAAAAATTTCTATTTTTATTATACATACATTCAAATTCGTAAAAAAGAAATTTAAAATAAAAATAAATATGAGAAAGCGAGCGAAAACAGGAGCTAACTACAAAGTGCAGACAAAGTGAACGAATGAATGAATATATGAAGATTATAATTAATTATTAAAAATTAATAATAATATTATGATATTATCATTATTATTCTTAATACATTCCATTAGTACTATACTCCTCTTATAGATATGTCCGATATGGATATCGCATACTAATGAACAAGGTTCAAGGATAAAGGTTCTGGATTTGCGAAGAAAACGTCTCCTTACAACTAGAGAATTTCTACGCCACTGCTCGTATCGAATACTAATCTTATAATCAGTGAGTTGCAGTTAAGACTGACATTTATGTGATACTACCGCACCCTTCCGGACGTCAGAACTAGAAGCTTGGTGTGGCTTGTACCACTAATGGCAGGTTTGCCCCTATTCCACCCCCATTACAGATTTACTTTGTATGTATAGAACTCATTACTAACCTTTTAAAGTAACTAAAATATCCTTTCAGAATCCATAAAATTATTACTTAAAAAATTTCCAATACCATAAATAAAATAAATTTTGTCTCTAATTGTCTAAATCTGTAGGTATGTACCTAAGAACGATTTTAAAAACTTGACCAGTCGTTTAAAAAATCGATTTAACCATTCTAAGACAGTGGAAAATGCAATATTGAAGTAAATTCTGCAATAATATTTTATTTAACTTTAACAGGAAGATCATTTTACTTATAAATGGAATAAAGAAAATCCCTCAAATTTTATTATCACAATAAAAATTGAAATCTTACATATTAGGGAATTTATTTTTTTAATCCTTGAAAGTCCTCCCCTTAATTTGGTATATCGTTATTGCGACAAAGCTTTTTAATATTTTGGCGTGAAATTGTTTTTGGGTATTCCTTTAAGTGTCTTTTGTAAGATAGTTTTACTTGCAAAATAAATTTTTAATTTTAAATTATTGAAAAAAATTGTAAACACTGAAAAAATTTTGAAAGGGTGGCATTCTTTACAACAAAATTAATAACTTTTTTAATTTTTGATATGAAGAGCTCACATTTAATTAGACATAGTCGAGATACAGCATGTACTTTTAAAAAAATTAAGGGGTTAGGCTACTGTAGAGTTATCATAAAATAGAATTTTTTCTTTCATGCTTAAAAGGTGTTTCAGTATCTTAGAAATAATATACCAAAAAATGGAGAGCGGAAAGAATGTCTAAATATTTCGATTATCATTCCTGTTCCTACCGATCGGTCGGAAATTTTACATTGATGAATCTTGTATATGAATATTTAATATAGTAATCCAAATGTTTAATCCCTGCTGGAAGTAAAGAGTTAGAAAGAGATAGAAATTTGTCGATAGAACAAAATGCTATCCCTATAATATCCCTGGTAATATCTATTTCTTCCTATCCCTCAGTCGATCTCTATTTCTGGTAATGTCTATCTCTTTCTATCATCAAGGCTAACCTCTCCTTTATTAACCTATTAATCTTCATGTTTTAAACATACGTAATAATTTTATAATGACAACATTTTGTACATGGATAATTCCATATCACATTTAGAACTGAAAAATAAAATCGCGCCGTGCCAGATAGAAAATTCGGGGTATACGGTGCACTATCAAGCGTTAGAAGGTGACCCGACTGTAAACAACTAGCTGTTTATGAAAAAGTATCCAACGATCCACTCTGAAATTTTCTGAGATATTCTCAAAACTATAATGAATATTTTAATCCTGGAAAAAACAATTTTAAACATGTCCATTTTCCGTAAATGCCATTTATTTAAAACAATTGCATATTTCTTCTGTAAAAGAAGGAATATTTTTTTCATTCGTCGCTATTTGCAAAGTATAGGTAATCGTCGACTTTACCTGAAAATTTCATTGTTTTCCAGGAAATAGTTTACCAACTGGAAGATTTTTAAAAATACCTAATGCTTTCTACTCCAGATGTTTAAACATTTGTAACTTGAAAAGTTTAGATATCATATTGAAATAAAAAAATAAGTGTCTATTTGTTTTGTATCTAAAACACGAAAAAAATATTCGAGGCGACTTTATTTTTCAGTTCTAAATATGATATGGAATGACCCACATCCAAGGGGTTGACAACTCGTAAAGTCAAGTGTACACTTGCACTGAAATCTTCTGAATTCTCCTAAAATATCTGAAATCTCCTGAAATATCTGAAGTCACGTGAAATCTTCTGAAGTCATTGAAATATCCTGAAATATCTTGAAATCAGAAGTAGGTGTACACCCGCTTGGCCGAGTTGTCAACCCCTCGAACACATCAATAAATTTTGATTGACAATAAAATAGAAAAAGACAGGTGAGGATAGGGGAGACATTGAAAGGGACAAAAATGTGATATTAAAAGAGATTGGAGCGAATTTTGATTGAAAAGAAGATAGAAAGGTATAAATAGGCGATAATAGGAGAGAGATAGACAGAAATGAAGAAGTGGCGATTGAAAGAGATAGGCGTAGATGTGGATTGAAATGGAGATAGAAAAGGATATATAGATATATACAGAGATAGAAATAGATAGGCGTTGACGTGGATTGAGATGGAGATAAAAAGAGTTACGCGGATATACAATAGATAAAAAGGGATAGAAAAGAGAAAATTTAAAGAGATTGTGGATTGAAATAGAGACAGAAAAGGATAGAGAACTGAAGATTAAAAGAGGTAAAAGAGAATAAAGATTGACAAGGAGATTGAATGAGATAGGCGGAGATAGATAAGAGATAAAAAGAGATAGAAAAGAAGAGATTCAAAGAGATAAGCGAGAATGTGGATTGAAATCGAGATAGAAGGGGATAGAGAATTGAAGATTAAAAGAGATAAAAGAGAGTAAACATTGACAAGGACATAGAAATAGATAGAGAAATGGAAATTTAATGAGATAGGCGTTGATGTGGATTGAGTTGGAGATGGAAAGAGATAAGCGGAAATAGACAAGAGATTGAAAGAGATAGAAGGGATAGGCGAGATATAGAAAGGGATAGACAATATTTATCCCGTCCTAATTATTATCTATCTCTTTACATCTAACAGGGATATAGAGATGTGTTTTTATTACGGGGCTCTTACACTTTGAAGACCAATTTTGGAACCAATTTTCAGGAATTTTTTGTGAAAAAACTAAAGAATATTTTAAAACGGAACTTTTTCTATTCCATATTAACTTTTGAATTTCACACATGATTTTTTATACTTGTCAATATTATTGACTTCCAAGAACTGGAGATTACATTGACAACAGTTCTATCAAGAGTTCAGGATCAAAGAATGTGCAGGATTGAGTCGATCAGTTCACCCTAATTATCCGAAATAAGAATTTTAAAAACAGTTTCAATTGTGATTTCAGCGAGTTCTTAATCGTTCACTTTCTTGAAATTTTGATTTTTCGCAAAATGGAGGAAATTTTTCCAAAAAAGTGATTTTTTACCATCTTTTCTGTCCTATTTGAAGCTATCAAAAGCAACAAAACGAAATTTGTCAAAAGCTAACGATCGGGACCGCGCCCACTGTTTTCTGAAAAATAAAAAAAAAAATTCATCGCGATACGTTGGGTTATTCTCCCGTAATCGTGTAGTTAAACTAGTTTGAAAAATGCAAGTTTTTGGAAAACGCGTTTAAAGTTTCAGAACGGCGCTCGGACGAGCGGTAGGCCGTCATATTTGACGTGCTATTACTCGCGAACTAAGCAGAATTCTCCCAAACCCTTTTACAGGCTCATTTATAAGATTCTTTAAATTAAAGAAATGCAAAAATAAAAAAATCGATTTTTTGAAACCGACAAAGTGTAAGTTCCCCTTAACAACATGTTTTAATTATCACATAATTCAATTTTCCAAATTTTTGCTTCAATTGTAAATAGTTGTCTCTAAAACTAGGTTATCTGAGAGCACTGCCGTAGGATTACCATATGGGTATGAAGTATTTGTTAATTGTTGCAACAAAATACTCTTACACGTCTACATAAAAGTTAATGAAAAACCAGAACATTTAGCCTATTTAAAAAAGAAAAATCAGGACGAATTACCATTCATCCTGATTTTTTGTCCGGGAGCTAGGGTTACCACCCTAGCTCCCGGGACATCCCTGAATTTTTTCCGACTGGGTTCATACTCTTTCTCCAAATATATTTCTCGAAGGATATTTTTAATCGAGATGCTTGAACAATGATCAAAAGGGCATACTAAACCAACTTGTGTAGAAAAACAATATTGTTCTGTTGTGGGTTTTTTTAACATACACAGAGAACAAGGACAACGAAAAAGCAGACCAGCCAGTCAAAAAAGGTGGGAAGGGAAAGTATATCAACTTGGAACCAGTTCTAAACTCTAGACTATTAGAGTCGTGCTGCATCATACTTGGTATTAAAAACCGGGTTTTGCGAAAAAACTTTACATACCTATACTGACAACAAGTTAGTGAAAGTGTCTCGATAAACCAAACCCAGTATTTTTTTCTTTATAAATTCATAATAATAATGTAGGGCAGAAATGAGTACTTAAATTTATTCTTCCCTAAAGGGATAAACAGTCAGGTGGAAAAGTCAAACGCTGACCAATCTTACAACTGGAGCACCACCACCCAAGTTATAATTGAGATATAATACCATCAAATTTGATGTAGAGTATTTAATAGACATCGAACGAAATTATTCTGAATATTTTTCTTTCTCTATGATTAAAATGCGTATTATTTACAACATCCAACATGCATTGAAAATATGAGTACCAATGTATTAAACATAGAGAAGTTATATGTTAATAAGTATTATGAAATATCCACCAGCGCCTCATGTGAAAAAATTCCTCTGGATTGGTAATCACATTTAACGTACAACACGTGGAA